>ARYC01000185.1:0-12039 GCA_000711775.1 Oxytricha trifallax | reverse complement strand
ACTCGTTATAGAAATGAGACCCGAGTTCGTGGACGCTCTCAGCAGATGCCTTAACTTTAGCAGTAAATTTACTCTCTCTTAATTTCTTGTGTAGCTGAGCAAGGTAAGGCTGTGAATCTTGTTAAGGATGCATCTAAAAGAAAGAGAACCCGAGAATAGTTAGAGGAGGTAAAGGATTGTGAAGATGCTTTGAAATAAGATAAGCAAGAATTCTTGCAGTAAACTAAAAAGTTGAAGCAATAACATGATAATATGGAAAGTGAGTTGCTTGACTTACGCAAGATGAAAGAGTAGTTTATGCAAGATGGTAACCTGTAGAACATGCAAAATTAGTCTCCAAACATGAGACAGTGAATGCTGCTGCTTTTATTCCTCCACGATTCTCTATATGCTATTAATAGCAAAGCCTTGAATATGGTGAATTGCTTTAAAAAATTATGATAAATCTCATAATCTTAATCTTGGTTTTCTCTCTGGATTTCTATGATTTTTGTCGCTTTTAAAGTGCCTTCTCTCACTAGAAGCTACCTTCAACCATCTTTCCATTGATTCTTCATCTCTGGCAGCTCTGTATAAGTGCAAGTGAATGATTTATCTCTAGCACTGCGACGAGTAACCAACTCTCAAGTCTTATTTTATTCTTTGATTAAGTCAAGCTTTTGCTAACCTTTCAATAATCTTCTCTTTAAACTTGCAGAACTGCTTTTGCTTTTGGATCTCTCTCTGCTTTGAGCCTTAGTAATTTCATGGTGCTACCGCTTTAAACTCCTGTGCACCAATTGCTGTACCTGCTCGAATGGTTATCTTGAAGCACAGGGTTTTAACTCATCTTCTATTCAATAAGCTCTATGAGAGAAGGTTAATAAAAACCCAACTTACTTTATTCACCTTATTCTTTGCAATTTATTAAGGCTCCTTTTCTTCTTCAAGATTATCTTGCTTCACTACTGCTGCTGGGTTGCTTGCTTCACTGTAAGCTTTCTCAGTGAGAGATCCAATATGTTGAACGATTTCTCTTACAATATTATCTTGCTCCTATTCGTTTGAAAGCTCTGCAGAAATTTATTCTTAAGGCTGCTGGTTTTATTCAATAAAATTTTCCATTGCTTCTAATCGATTTTATAAAATTGATTATACTTAATTGTGCTTGCGAGCAAGTATAAGCTCTGTCTCTTTCTTTTCAACTATAAGCAGCTGCTCTGCACTATCTTTAGAAGCTTGCTTATATAATACTCGCTGCCACCTGCCTTTAGTGTTAAGTTCTCCCAATTCTACCAATGATTTATTCTTCAGATCTTTGTGAGAAAACATCAGCAAAGATTAAATATGAACCACCATTTTAATCGATTTCATCATTAGTTTAGATATCTGTTCCTCTCCCCTGTGGCTCGTTGATCAAGTAAACCCCGTAGTTTTTGCTTGCATTTCTCATTAAATACCTGCCTTCAAGCACAGATTCAATTGCAGTCGCTTAGGAGTGGTTGAAACTAATGAAGATGAAATATGCGAGATTGGCTTCTAATAAGCGCTATTTGCAATGGGGGCAGGGCTGTAGATTTTTGAAGCCACTATTAAAACTGGTGAAACAGCTACTTAATCCTTTATGATTTCCTTGATTCTTTGTAAGTAATCTCCTTGGTTTTAACTTATGAGCAAGTCTGATAACTAAGTTTTATTATCTCCTTTAAGTTTATCAAGGGTAGGGAATACTACAGGTGTGCTATGCAAAGCTAAACTGAAGCAATTTTCTTCACCTTGAGAAAGATGGCTTCCTGAAAATCCAATAATACTTCTCGATTGCTTGTAAAAATTTAGCTGGTTTATAATGTTGTCAGCGGACCCATCGAAGATAATCCAGTCGTATTCATCAACAAGCACGATTCTATCGTGCCACACACTCATGAATTTAGTAGCCTTCATTTGTTTCTTGAGTTGTGGTTGAGTGAAAAAATAAATGCCTGATTTTTTGCAAAGAAATTATGGTTTGAATCAAGTTCCATTGCACTGATAACTTTTTAAAATTTTTGGTAATCTCTCTGCACTAAGTGCTCATTCTTGCCAACTATGATTACGGATAGCTTCGTTTTAAGAGCTATAAGAATGGCTATCGCAACGCAGATCAAGGTCTTGCCATTACCAATACCAAAATGTATTAAATGGTTTGCGTGCAAGTTTTCGCAAATATAGTTAATGCACAAAATTTGAGAACTATATAACTTAAAGCCAAGATTTTGCTGCAGCTTTTCTAAGTCATTACTTACACCTAACCTTTCATTCCTTGGCTATGAATTGAAAGCACGAGCTAAGATGTGCGAGATATTATCATTCTCAAAGAGTTGAAGTAAGTCTACAATTGTTTTATCAGAGAAAGCCTCCATATTTTTGGGTAAGTGTAAAATTCTTTGAATTTCAGAGCAGTCGCCATTAAGGCAATTTTCAATGATGCTGTTGCTCACACTCACATTCTTTTCAATTTAAGCTTCTATGATTTGCTGCTGAAGCTTCTTGAACTACTCTACTTTGCCTACCCACTGCTCGTCTCTGCTCTGCAGCCTTTATGCAAGGCCTTTCATAAAGTAAACCATAATGTTTGAATCAATAACCTCTTACTTCTGTAAGAAAGTAGCCCTAGTAATTGATATATAATCTTTGAGAGCTTCAACTGTAGGAGAGCAAGAGAGAGCACAAATTCTTACGAAGTACTCTGTGTATTCTACAGGTATGTCTCTTATTAAGTGCAAGCCACAGTCTTGCTTGAGTAGAGTCATGAAAGGCACATTCAAGATAAAGAATGAAGTAGGTATTAGCTTTTAAACTTGAGAGTCGACTGCGAATAATTACCAAGTTTAATAAGACAGCCATTAATTGTATAATATAGGGGAGAGTAGAATCCAATTTCTGCACTGGTGCAAGCTGTTTAGTAAATGCTACAACTGAATTAAAGAATACAAAGTTCGCTAAAGCTAGAGCTTGTCTCGTATTAGGTGAGCGTATTAATAATAAGATTGATTCTTGTATTAATTCATCTTCGATTTATACTCTTTCTCCCATATAATAACCAAGAGCAGCTAAAAAGATACGTGGCTTTGAGTCTTCATCTAAATTATTATTGCTCTAAATTAAATCCACGAGCAATGAGAACAAGTTTTCCCTTAGTTTCTGGTCACTAACGTTCTCAAAATTGCTTAGGAAGGAGAAAAGTGACTGGGTGTTTCGAGTAACTATTTCTTGCAAAATGCAAGACCTTTAATAATATTAAGAATTCTTGAAACTTTCGAAGTGCTTTATGAGATTCTCATGGCCAATGATCGAGCCATAGTTAATAAAGAGTTGAGGTAAGGGTTCTTTATTTTGATTTTAATCACTTGCAAAGTTGAGATTCGTAGCTTATTCACTCTCCTTAATCTCTTCGATAGCAGCAGTAACATCTAGAGGCTATGATACCACTGATTTACTCTAATAGCTGTGCTTGATCTTCTTTGGCTTTTTGTTATTTATATACTTTCTCACATACTACTTAAAATCAAAAGTTTTATTATAAGCTGCAAAATCCGCCTGCTACAGCAGCATTTTCAAGTTATAGTTATTTTATTGCAGAAATTCTTTAGCGCGGTTGATTTTATCGCTGTCTTGCGCATTTTAATACTCACACTTAATGCCCTTGGCTTTAAAATTTTCTTCAAAATTTCCATTGGCTTGATGATTTTCAAAAATCCATCTGAGTTTGACTAATCAGGTGCCTCCTGCGGCACTTGCAAATCATTAATACCTTCTAAATAGAAGATAATATCGAAGATTTAAGCTTACCAGCACTCGCATTCAAAAGTTATTGAAGGCTGATTTCAGAGGTTTTCTAAAATCCAGTGGCTGGATTCATCTGATTTATGCTTAATTTTAATGATTAATTCGACTGTATTTTACTATTAAACCACTGGATTATTAAAATTTCGACTGGATTATTGATCCTTAACTATATGAAAAAAACACTCTTTTGCTTATATCCTCCGGATTTATGGCTGACTCACTGCCAAACCAAGACAAATAATGATTATTCACTATAACTCATTAACGAGTAGCTTAGAGTTGCCTGGAGGTGGGTGGTTGAAGAGCTGTAATAAATTTTAGGAATTTTCAAGATGGGCCAAACCAAAAATTGGCTTTCTGAAAAAATGTCGAAATCCGCGGCAACTTTCGAAATTCAAACCTTTCCCCGTCCATAACTGAATAATGGCCAGTAGAAATAAGAAGACGAGAAATAATATCTAGAAGTTAATGGCACCCGAAATCGAAAATTTGGGTCTTCAGTTTTGACCCTCAAAAATGCTTTTTGGCTTAAGCCAAAGCACTGGATTATAGAGGTCAGACCGGTATAATACTATACCAATGTTGAAAAATCTCGAGAACGGCCCCGACAACCTACTGGATTTCAAACTGCTCTGAACTTAAAATTAAAAATCACACCAATCTAATAATCATATTAATCTAATCATATTCAAACTTTGTAAGAGCCGTGATAGTGCCAACCCTTCTTTTTGCATTCTCGATATCGGCTCCCTCAAATTAAGTTAAATTCTGTCCTTTTAAATTTCCTTATTTATCGATATACTTAAAACTTTTTATCAACTTACAAATTCTATGTGTACATACGTATTGGGGTTTACGTATTGGGGTTTATGTAAATATGATGACATACAAGTTGAGTATAAAAAGAATGATAATACTTTCGTAAATATATAACGAGAGTGAAAATGATACCTCCGAACAATTATAAACCCTTATCCCCAACATTGCCCTCATCAATCAAAACACATTTAAAATTCATTAAGAAGTTTAAGGTTTTGATTCAGGCAATATACTTTGCCTTAAATGCCATCTGAAGAAAAACTACAAGCAAGCATTATTTTTAGCATACAAGAATAAATCCAGACATGATAATTGACACTATTAAATCAAGACAATGAAGTTATGAAATAAATCAAAGAAAAATTTCTAAATAATGCAATTATAGTTTTGAATTCAAATCTAAACTTTCAAGACTTCGCATTTATCACTGATGATGATGTAGACATCTACTAATGAATATGTAACCAATAATTTTCGAAGAAATTTATTAATGACATTATGGGTTCACTAGTTGGTGGCTAACAATAATAAGTGGAAAATGATAATGAAAAATTATTAAAAATGGATCTAGATGATTAACTTGAAGAATTTAAAAATGACCACAAATATCAGCAATATTTTGATTAGGAAAGTATTATTAATTTATAAGAGGAGGAAGTAAACATTGAAAATGTATAAAAATATATAAATAAAAAAATGAAATATATGAAAAATACTTAAATAACTTAAAGCAAGATCCCATCTTGATCATATTTAATAACAGATAAAAAATTCTTGAACTTCAAAAAACCCTACTCACTGGTGATATGTAAAACCCCTACATAAAAGTAACAAATAACAAAAATGGTATCAAAGAAAATAAATAGTAATTCAAATTTCCACTAATTTAAGATGACTTTAGACTTAAACCAAAATACTATGTCAATATGCAAAAATGCCTTTCATTCAATTCGATAAGGTAAATAATCCAGGGAATTTAAGAATTTAAATTAGATAAGGATGATACAACTTTTGAATAGTCATCGATTCGTTCCCAAATTTTAAAGTAAAGTAATAATTAACGTAATTAAGGATAAAAACTAAATGAAAATGGAATTGAGAACCCAGAATTATCAGCAAACTAGATTAAAGTATTAATTATAATTCAAAAATTATCAAATAAAAAATCAATACCAATCATTGCAGATGTAAATCATTTTGAATTATGGAGAGAGATTTATAAATTCTAGCTAAAATTCTGGTAAAGACTTTTTGATATTATAATTATGGACTCATCCTAAGATAACTTTGATGTCAATCAAAACCCCTTAATAAGGTTTATAAGTGCTTTGACTTGTTGGGTATAGTTGGGGTCTTATTGGGGTTAGTAGCGAAATTAGGCCAATTTGCAAAATGAGAAATAGAAATTAGCGAAATTTATGGTCTATTTATGATGATTAATATTTAGATTTACTGCTTAAGCTTAGGTTTGGTGCAAGTATTAATATAGACTAAGTCAAACCAGTAATGAATTATGCAGCAATAGCAAGACTCTTACGCAAGAGTGCTTCAACTGTTAAGTATCATTGCTTGTTGGCTGTTTAGCATTATAACTCCGGCTCCTGAAATCATCCTGCAAGAAAATAAAAGTTCTCACAGGTTCATATTGACTATCTCTATTACTCTAAGACATTAAATTATTGGGCTCACTTTCCTCTTGACAAACGAGCTGTCATGTTTCATTGCAATTTTCTTAACATGCGTATCTCTCCTTAGACTATAGCTAATATTTATAGAAAAAATGGTATTACTTTCAAGACAGTCAACAGAGTGAAGAGAGTATTTGATTTTAAGTGCCATTTTATAGTAATAATTTAAACTTTATATATGATTAAATGCAGAGAGCTATTACTAATAATATCAAGTTCATACACGTTGATGAAGCAATGTTTACATTCAACACTTTCATTAATAAGTCCTGGTAAAAAAAGTATGATAAGGTAAAATTTTTTGAGAATAGATAAATTTTTTGATTAATATACAATTTGGATTTATTAAGATTTAAATAAGTCTTAAAAAATATGCAATAAATGAATAAATGAGCGTGAGAGAGTAAAATGATATATAAATATTTGAAAATGTATATTATAGAACATCACAAGATATTCTGAATAAACTTATCCGCGCTTATGCGCGGAAGCGCGGATAATATTAATTGTGAGAGCATAACGAGGTATATTTGTCTTAATTCAGATATGTTTAAGCCATACTTCTCTATGCTTTAAAGCCCTATTTTTAATAATTCCTTAGTTTTATATAGTAACTTTAATAATATGTAAATTTACGCAATCTATTAAATTTATATTTATAAACAAAAATTAATTCTCTATAGAGAAATTTGATTAAGCTTAATGTTAATATGTTTTAATTGAAAATTAAAACATATTATTAAAGTTATTATATAAATTAAGGAATTATTAAAAATAGGGCTTTAAAGCATAGAGAGTTATGCCTTAAGCATATCTGAATTAAAATAAATATACCTCTTTATGCTCTCACAATTAATATTATCCGCGCTTCCGCGCATATTTTTAGCGCATAAGCGCGGATAAGTTTATTCAGAATATCTTGTGATGTTCTATAATATACATTTTTAAATATTTATATATCATTTTACTCTCTCGCACTCATTTATCCATTTATTGCATATTTTTTAAGACTTATTTAAATCTTAATAAATCCAAATTGTATATTAATCAAAAAAATTATCTATTCTCAAAAAGTTCTACCTTAACATAGAAAATTATGAATAAAAAGTGAAGGTTGCCACCCATGCAATATTAGCTGGTATTAGTGAAGACTAAGCTCTAGAAGCTTATTTTATTCATCCTCGCTCTATTAAGCGAGAGCAGTATATTTAGTTTTTGCATAAACTCAGAGAGAAGTATAGCAACTAAGAAATCATCTTGTTTGTTAATAACTTATCAGTTTATAAGAATAAGGAGTCTAAGAAAGCTTATGAAGAGTTAAACATAACTCCTGTATAAAACGTTCCTTATAGCCTATAATTTAATGGAATTGAATTTTACTGGAGTTAAATTAAGACTTACTACAAGAAACTACTGCAGTATCATCTTATGCATGATTTACCAATCGATACAGTAGACTTAATACAAAGTAGTTGCAAGAGAGTGAATAAAGATAAGACTACGATATGTGCAAGGAAAGGAATAATGAATGTTTATAATTGTAGGAATACATTCGATTTGGAAAATGAATATAAATAAAAAATAATTAAATATTAATTACCTCATTCATTTTCCCAAATCGAATGTATTCCTACAATTATAAGTTTTAGACTTAAATGAATCAAATAGTTAACATATTTAATGGACCCTTAAAAGGATAGGCTTTTCTTTCTTTTCTTCTTCTTAAGGCTTGGCAGGCCCTAAGTTTCTTCTCTTACTACTATCTCCTGCATCTATGTTCATATCTTCTGTCTTTTAAATATCTTTATAAAGTCTCTTGCTAACTTAATGAACTGTCTGCTGTTTTCTCTCTCTATAAACCTTAGCATGCTCTTTCATAAGATATATACCAGTGCCAGATATTCCTACAAAGTTATATGTCAAAGCTTACTTGAAAGATAAGGATGCTTCCTATGTTCCTCTAGCTAAGCTGAGCGTATTAGAATACCTTGCTTCTTCTAGTCTTTAGGAGAGATAGAATATCGTTTCTTACGAGCTTCTTCAATTATTTCTCTGAGATACTCCTCTTTTATTGTACCAAGAACACCAAAGAAGAAGTTCCTCTCTTGTAGTTTATTAGAGAGTTGTTTCTTTAAAGGAAGGTAAACTACCACTTCCTCATCTTACATGGCATCCTCATAAAGATTTGTGACTGAAATCTCAGGGTAGTTGGGAACTTATATTAGTTTAATCTCTTTATTTTTTAAAGCTTTCTTCTCCTCACAAAGTATTGCTTTTAAGAATGAAATTTTGGTACCTTCCATCGTTGGAAGGAATAAACCAACTGTATAATCACACCAACCCAAACCCTTTCAGTAGTTTGATTTAGTTTTTGATTGATAAAAGTAGACTATTAGTGAATACTTTATTAGGGTTTTAATAGGGTTATATAGGGGTTTAATGTTTAAATATTAGTATTTTAAGTGAGTAAATGAGAGGTTTGGGGTCAGTTTATGACAGTGAGTATATGTATTTATTGTTTAAGTTGCGTTATGGATGTGATTAATATGGTGATCAACTCAGACCTATTCTTAATTATACATCAATAGCAATGCTACTTCATAAATCTCCTGCAACTGTGAGGTCTCACTGTCTATTAGCATTGAATTTAAAGAGATAGCAGCTTAATTCTAAGCCTAAAAGACCTCGAAAATTTTAGCAGCATCATATTGACTATCTTATTAATGATAAGAATCTTAAATACTGGGCTCATTTCTCTTTAGCCTAGAGGGCTGTAATGTTTCATCGCCAATTTCCTGAGCTTCACATATCCGCATAATCGATAGCTAACATATATAAAAATAATGGAATATCTTACAAGACAGTCAATCGCATTTAGAGAGTGATTGACTTTAATGTTCCATTTTATAAGATTAATTTAAATTATATATTTGATTAAATGCAGCGCAGCGCGCGTCGGACTACATATAATCCTTCATAAGTTAATATAAGGCCTTATCAGGAATCTTTACGGGAACTGCCATTGGTTTTAGACGAGAAGTTATCCTATGAAGTGAGGATTGATGCAGCCAATAGGCACGGGGCACTAGAAATCTATATATTACCGAGGTTTGCTGTTTTATGCAGACAATTGCAGATTGCCTTATGCAATCAAAATCGAGATTAGCAAAAAAGATTAATGAGTAGTGATATGCGTAACTTAGCTTTTATCAAAAGGATGTCCGATAATATAATCCTTGGTAGAAATTCACCAAATTCACTCTATGATCATGATATTGCAAGCATGGATAAACTGGGTAATTATGATCAAACCGATGCTAAAGGATTTATTAAATTAAATGCTTTAAGACTTAAACCACAAAAATTTGTGAATTAATGGAGTGTAAAATGCAAATCTGGTTAACTCTTGCCAATGGGCAACAATATTCGGGAACTGCGGCTAATTATAATAATCAGGATATAAATGGTGAGCTAGTTTTTAATACCGGAATGACCGGCTATGAAGATACATTAACTGATCCGTCTTATGCCGGACAGATTTTGGTGTTTACCTATCCATTAATCGGTAATTATGGAGTACGTTTACAAGAAACTCTTGAGTCAGACAAGATCCATGTTAAAGCGGTAATTTGCAATCAGATAATTGATAATCAGGAACATCATCAGGCAATTACATCCTTTATTGATTGGCTAAAAGAGCATAATATACCAGTTATTACCGGAATCGATACTCGCCAGCTAACCAGAGATCTTAGAGAAGATGGCACGATGAGTTGTGTAATTTCAGGAAATAAGGATGCAATTCTAGAGTTATCTGCTAAACATGAAATGGCTGGTACTAATGAAATCATTTATCATGGTAATGGCAAACATAAAATTATTCTTCTTGACTGTGGTGTAAAGAAGAGTATCATCCGGAATTTACTAAATTTCGATGTTACAATCAAACAAGTACCACATGATTATGATTATAGCAATGAAGACTATGCGGGTATTCTATTGTCCAATGGTCCGGGAGATCCAGAAGACTATGGCAAGAGTATTACGATTCTAAAAAAAACATTAGCAAAAAATAAACCAATCTTTGGCATTTGTTTGGGCTCACAATTACTTGGTTTAGCCAGTGGAGCCAGTACCTATAAGCTAAAATTTGGACATCGCGGACAAAACCAGCCGTGTCAAGATACTAATACATTAAAGTGCTATCTGACGGCGCAAAATCATAATTATGCACTAGAAGAAAAGAGCATCTCGAGTGACTGGAATATCAGCTTTAGGCATTTGCATGATGACAGTGTCGCTGGTATCAGCCATTGTGATAAGCCATATTCGGCGGTACAGTTTCACCCCGAAGCTACAGCCGGACCGAATGATACATCGTTTCTCTTTGAGAGTTTCTTTAATCAGATTAAAATTCAGGGATTGGTAACATGAAAAATATATTATTGATTGGTTCTGGTGGACTAAGAGTTGGACAAGCCGGCGAATTTGATTACTCAGGCTCACAGGCAATCAAAGCCTTTAAATCAGAAGGATATCGGGTGATTTTGATTAATCCGAATATTGCGACCGTGCAAACGGATGAGTCGATGGCAGATAAAACTTACTTATTGCCATTAACTGTAGCTGAAGTAATAGGCATAATTGAAAAAGAAAATATTCAACTTCTGGCGCTTGGTTTTGGTGGCCAAACCGCATTAAATCTAGGAATAGAACTAGCTGATAACGGTATTCTTGCTAAATATAATATAGAAATACTCGGCTCACCAATAGCTTCAATAAAAGCGACTGAAGATCGCGATCTTTTTAAGGCAACCCTTGAAAATAATCAAATAAAAACACCGTTAAGTAAAGCAGCTAATTCCTTGGCAGAAGCGATTGTCAATGCTAGACTAATTGGCTATCCATTAATGCTTCGTTCAGCATTTTCATTAGGTGGACTTGGCTCTGGCAAAGTTAGTAGCGAGGAAGAATTAGTTACCAAGGTAACTCAGGCTTTGGCTGTCACACCACAGGTTTTACTAGAAGAATACCTAACAGGCTGGAAAGAGTTTGAATATGAAATAGTTAGAGATATGGAAGGAAATGCGCTTACCATCTGCAATATGGAAAATCTTGACCCAATGGGTATCCATACTGGAGAGAGTATCGTTATTGCACCAGCCCAAACCTTAACTAATAACGAGCATCAACAGCTAAGAGATGTAGCACTGAAATGTGCAGAGCTTTTTGGCATAATCGGTGAATGCAATATTCAGTTTGCGGTTAATCCACAAAATGGTGATTACCGGGTAATTGAGATGAATCCGCGCTTATCTAGATCAAGTGCTCTAGCATCAAAAGCAACTGGTTATCCGCTTGCTTTTGTCGCAGCAAAGCTATGTCTTGGTTTACCACTTTATAAAATCCAAAATAGCTTGACTGAATCAACTAGTGCTTATTTTGAGCCAGCTCTTGATTATGTGGTGGTAAAAATTCCAAGATGGGATACCCATAAGATGCCAGCTGCAGATAGGAAAATTAGCAGTGAAATGAAAAGCGTCGGTGAAGTGATGGGTATCGGCAGAAGCTTTGCCGAAGCGCTACAAAAAGCGGTACAAATGCTAAATATTGGTGCTTCTTGTTTGCAGGATTATCCATTAGAAAATAATATTTCGCTTGAAAATGAGATTGAATTTGCTACAGATAGAAGAATATTCGCACTGTATAAGTGGTTCTTTAGTGGAGG